>CM069924.1:17443230-17465860 GCA_036172225.1 Cryptocoryne crispatula var. balansae
AGTTGACGCACCTATTCATAGATTATAGGGCATTGTGCGCTCAAACCAGTTGAAGGAGAGCTGATTTCGGCCAAAGGATGGCCATCTGAAAGGATGAGATGAGGTGTCAAGGATATTGTTGAATTAAGGTGAAGATAATGCCCATGGAGATAATAATAAATTAAAGATAGGATATATGAGTAAGAGTCATATCTTATGAAGAAGTTTTAACTAACAGAATTCCAATCATACGAGGAGTGTGGGCAAGGTTGAACTTTGCCAAAATCAAGTGAGGATAAAGACATTCGGCCAGAGATCAGGTGCTTAACGTAGGAGATGAAGATCAATCCGGCCTGTCCATCTAAATACTCCCGATCAGACGGTTATCATTAATTTTGGCCAAAAATTGTTTAAACATACCCAGAATTAAATCATAAAAATATAAGATAATCTCTGATGACTATTGATCTTGTGCACCATCAGGATGTATGGCCATGATGCTTTGAATTGCATCAGATCTCCTGATTTTACCGATTTTCCCGATCGGTGCGATCTCGACCGTCGATAATGCCAAAAACTATAATTCAGTGCAATTAAATTCTTCTATTAGCCACATTTTAATTCAAATGCATCAATATTCCCAAGACTATAGTCATAAACCGGGAAATTAAAATTTTCAGCCTGTAGGATGCTCTGAAAATTGTTTGGACCATCATGCCTCGGGTTTGATTTAATACGGACCTTGGTCGGATTTGATATTCCCTGCATCTTTCCAACCAGTGGTCTGATTTTTGATCCATTTCGAGCGTTGTCAAACTCTATTTGATACTGACAATATGGTAAAGTTGAAATTCCATGATTGTCTCAACTTGAACTGAAGTGTCAGGGGAAAAATGGTCATTTTGCCTTTCGATGTCCATTTTTCATATTTTAGACACCGTTATGAAACTGTCGACCGAGACTATGTAATGAGCACATTATCTTGACCATTTGTAGCCTATCAAATAATGTCAAGACATTTCCAAAGCTTATTTGCATCATCTGATCCTTATTTTATTGAATCTGGGTTGAATTTTTAGATTAGTTTCGGCATTACTCAAATCTATGATGAGAAAGCTAAACGAAAAAGTTAAGTGCTAACAATATACTCTATGATAAAAAAATCGCAGATTAGCTTGGTTCCAGTTTTTCCATTTTTCACTAATTTTCTACTCTCAATTTTTTAGGATCATGGATGGTACAATTAAAAGTTATATTCTTAATCATTTTTTTCTTTTGATTAGAAACTACTTAGAAGTTGTGGAGAGTTGGTGTTCCAGGATGAATATCTGCAAATTATTAGAATTTTTTTAATATTAAAAAAATTAAGTATCCTAACTAGGGTACCATGATCAAGGTTTTCAAACCAAAAACTCTAATTAGAGTTTAAAGTGAATTTGATTGTTGAAAATCTTAATTATCGGGTGATTGGTTTCACTTTTTTATACATTTTCTCTCTAAATTTTAAAAATAGAATAAGGTATCATTTGGAACTTGTGATCTATTTTTTTAATGACATCATCTCTTTTTAAGTGATTCAAGAAAAAACATATTGATACTTGTTTTGCATTTGAGAGACACACAAGAGTGTCTTTATCAAATCTTTGTGTCTACAAAGATAACAACACCTCCTATCGTGCTACAGTCAAAAAATCTATCTAGTACCTTCTCTCTCTCTAGCATGTTTGACTCTTTAGATCATTGTGAAACCAAAATCCTAACCTCCCTAAAAACAAATACACGTGCAGTCGTGCACACAAGTACATACGTGCCAAATCTATGCATCCCGATGCCAATACAATGAAACCAAATCAGAGAAAATAAATCCCTGTCGTATCGATCAAAGTCCTGGCAAGTTGCTACAAAATTTACAAATCTTCATGACACCAGGGGAAGCTCCTCAAAATGAAACGAAACTCATCAAGAAAAAATTAAAGAAACTAACAGTTGAAAACGAAGGATAAGGGTAACGTCATTACTATTATCAAATGCCGTTGACGTGCCAACATCGTCAGAAGGGAAGACTAAAAGTCTTCCACTGTCGTCATCACTAACGTCATGAACCAACGGCACCACCATTGTAGAAGGAAGGAAAAACTAGAAAGGCTCCTTGTATGCCAAAAAGAAAAGAGGAAAATAGAAAAAAGCAAAACTCATAGGGGATTCGGTGCACTTCAAGGAGAATAGACGAGGGGTAGAAGTGCTCGAGAGCCCTACGCCACCTTCTCCAAGCACCGCCACCACCACCAAGACTTGCTGTCTCCGCCGCGAGGAGGACTACCTAAAAGGTAACCGCTATATAAGCGAAGGGACCAGCAAGTCCTATTTTTGTCAACACAGAGGCGAGGAAGGGGAGAGGAGAAAAAGAAACCTCCTCCTAGTGTTGCAACCATCACCGGAGTCCACTGTCGCTATTGGGACCTGCTGCCACCACCGTCATAAGAAGCACCGACCAGTAAACTTGTGGAGATGCCCGCCACGAACTACCCTTGCCGCCACTGTGTACAAATTGTCATAAGAAGAAAAAACACAAAGAAGGAAAAGGTTGGAGGCACCGCCGCCGCCATCAGCCGCTGCCACAAGGAGAAGCAACCCAGAATCTACCACCGCAGAGACACCATGAAAACCCTTGCCATAAGAGGTTTCCTGCGCACGAATCGCCACCGCCGTTGCCTCCTACCACCGTTGCTGCCGTCGGGATCCGCCATCGCCAAAGGCACCATCAAGCCACCGCCGCCACAGCAGCAAAGAGGAACAACGAGAGAGCTCACTGCGAAGCCCTTCAGTGTGCGGGTGTCGACCACGTTGGGAAGAGAGATACAAAGAGAGAGAGAGAGAGAGAGAGAGAGAGAGAGATGTCAGCCAGTCAAATTGGGTCAACAGCAAAAGCAAAGAAAGAAATCACCCAATCAAACAATCATGGCCCACACGTAGGTGTGCGTTAGCGGTTGCTCAACCAGACCCGATCAAGGCTTGGACCATCACTCAAGCAAAGGCCTAAAAATCAGAAGAAAAAAAAGAGTAATGTCCCCTCTTACACGCACCACCCTCCACTAACTCGAAAATGGGATTTGTGGAACTATATTTTGTGATTAAAATGCCCCTCTAAAAACTTTTATAAATAGCCCTCAAGTGTTTTACGTACTGAGGTCGACTCTTTTGAGGTGTTAGGCTCATTTTGAAAAAGAGAGAAGAGAAAGAGGAAAGAGAAGCTCCACATTTTTTAATCTTCTTCGAAGACTTTCAGCCACTTAGAAAGAAGGTAAGACTCAACCTAATGACAAAGTGAACTTATGGTTTTTGATCCTACCTTTTCCAAAAAAAAAGAGACTGAATAGTTTAGATCTTAAATGCAAATTATGCTATTTCAAAAATTATATAGTTATCTTTTCGATTTAGTAAAAATGCTATCGAAATCATCAATCTTTTTATCCTACCCTTTTCCAAAAACAAAAAGACCAAATAACTTGCTTTTCAAATACAAAATATGCTATTTCGGAAATCATATAACCATCAAGTTCAATCTAGCCAAAATACTGCCGAAATTGAATGGACCCAAAATCGCCACATATCAAATGCAAGCAAACTATTTTGGATATAAAATCCAACTCGATACAGTTGAAATGCTGCCAAATTAAAAAAGAAGATTAATTCATAATAAATATACGTAAAAACTCTTTAACTTTTCAATGATGGAAATCAATTCCAATTTTTTGAGAAACAAGATATATATGCCCCCTCATTTATTGTACTTACATGTATTCAAGTTGAAATGAAATAAAATTTTAATTTACTTTATACCATGTGTGACACCAAAGTGATATCAAACTCTATGGACTTTAAGAAGATAAATAAAATAAATAAGTCATATAAATGACTTAAAATTTTAAAGAAACAAATAAATTTAATTAAAATTAAATCAAATAATAACTTATTTATTAATAAAATGTTAAGATGACCAAACCTACTTCACTCCACAAAATAATACATAAAAAATGATCATCAATGGTTACAAAACCTGTTAAATTCAACTTAATTTAACTATGAATTAAATGGATAATGTTACTTACAAGTTACAAATCAAATAACAACTTAAAAATTAAAAAAAATTAACATAATCAAATCAAAATTATTTTCATTAAATAAAACATAAAAATGACTACAAAAGACTACAAAACATGTTAAGTTAGACCAAACTTAATCATTAAACTAGGTGGATAATGTTAATAAAAACAAATCTTGGTAACCAAATTCACTTAAATCATAATAAAATGGCAACAAACACACAAAATAGAAGATAACTCTCATAAAAGATGCATAAAACATTAAATACACATAAAAGATGCCAATCCAAATTGTCTAAGTCAAATTGATCACAAAAAGACCAACAAAAAAATCAAATCAAATCAACCAATCAAGCAAAATTTCATAAATCAAACAATCTCAAAACATTTTAATAATTTGATTAAGATGATCTTCAAACTCAAAACAAATCAAACCACAAAAATCAAATTAATAACTTTAAAACAAGTTAAATCAAACCAAATCTTGCATCATAAAGCCATGGAGATATGTTTTCCGGTACTGTGTTTTATATGGATGAATAATCTTCATTCAATATGTTGTTGTGATGGTTAATCAAGAATGTTTAAGTAGTTGCTCGATATAATTAACATCGGAATATCGGAAATCCAATGAAAAAATGTCAAAATTTATTTTCAAAGAACTAAGATAACCTCAACATATAAAAATATGTAATTCAAATCATCTAAGTGATGGATAATCCCTATGTCAACACTTAGAAATTATCTAATACATCTATGAACACAATGTATTTTTATAGTCATCTATGCTTAGCAAAAATATAATTGCCTTTAAAAAAAAAAAAAAATTATAAGGATTCAACAAGCACCCTTGGTCATCTGTTGGATTTTATTCATCATTGATGCTGCATTAACAAATCTTTTGCTATGCCCTTGACTATGTTGAACATCCTCATAGGATTAAAAATCTATGTAAGAACAAAAGTTAGAAAATTTATTATTCATTTAAAAAAACTTAAAAAACATACACATATAATTATTATGAAATTGATGTGATGAAAATTATTTCTCTTATTCGGTTATCCATATATTACCTTTATGTAATTTTACCTGTTAATAATTCTTACTACATCATCCACTAATGCTTAAATAAAAAAAATTATTGATCCATTTATATAATTTGACATTTTATTTAGTAATTTATTATTATGTTGACATACAACAATTTTTATTCATTTTATAAATATGTTGGGATATATTTTAAATTTAAAAATATTACCAAACACCACTATGCAATTTTTAAATATCATAACACTTTTGCCAAACATGTAAAGTACATATTTTTGTAATTTTAAAAATAATACTACAATATAACTTGATTTTTATTTTAAAAATGAGATGATCTAGATTTAAAAATAGCAACCACACATTTAGTTAGTGTTGTATAATTAGCATGATTTGTACTATCTCTCATATAAATATAAACAGGTGCTATACTAAAGTTCCACAGTTCAATAAAAGGCTTGATTAGAGTTTCCCAAACACAACAAACAGACCCATATACGGCTGTCATTTAGTCAGATGATGATAAAGTAGGGCCATCTAACCAAACTTCATGCTAGGCTGGGACTAATTAATATACCTAAAATCAAGGACCAACCAAAGCCAAGATCTTCCAAGGCAAAAAAAAAAAATTTATTTTCACTGATGTCCCACAAACCATAACAATTAAAAACAATAAAATGTGATGCCATGATCACTGTTACAAAAAGAAGTCCTGCATCCCCTGCAAGCTTTGCTTCATTTCTCACATTCCTCATTTCTCCGTAGATAGCTTTACATGGTTTTATGGTTCAACCTCATATTTACTTTTCCATACTTTATTTCCCAAGTTGATTCATGATTGATAATCATAGTCCTGATAATTGATCAATAGAAAACAAATCCACAGATCGATGTACATCAAGACCACAGATTGATGTACATCATAACATGCCAAACTATAAATAGTAAGTCCAAACTAAAAAATTAATGAACTTAAGTAAGAGAATTGTTTAACATCATGTGCAATTTCAAAGAGGCCCAGGCATCTAATAGCTCTAGAGACATAGCTTATAACTCATTGTGCATGATAAACTATATTAAAGAACATATATAATGCTAAGATGACACTATTGTAACTTGTAAGAGCATACTGGTAATGAATCTAAAAGTAGTTTTTTGAGTTTTCACTCTATGCTTGCCCTTCCCAGTAGCACATCGCCATTATTGAGCAAGAAGCTTGTCAAAATTTGCAATATAGTACAAATTGTGATGTATTTCCAGACAAGTAAAAGGATAACACGGCATGACAGTCATTGGGGCTGTCGAATGGAGAAAAAATTGGGTTGCATGATATTTTAAGCCCTTTGCCCATCATAAATGATAGTACAGGATCAAAAACAAGGATTCCTGTGAAATCAGAAACACGGATGAATATAACAATAAGACAATGAAAAAAAGGCATTTATTCTGATTGACGAGTGTCCTATAACTCACTCTCGTGTACCCACTTCAGGAGGGAAAAATAATTCAGCTGTACGACACGCCTCAATATATCGGATAAGCCATTGGCAAACGTCGCATTACGGACATTACCATCCCGTTATGGGATGTGGGTCGAGATGAGTGGTTGAGGGTCGTGAAGAAAGGCATTCCAGTTAAACTCTACTCCTCCCCACCATACCATCCATCGGATCAAGCAAGAATGGGCTGGAAGAATTGCTCACACACTCCTGCAGCAGGTATATGTGGTGAACTTATATAACTAAAGCACGTGGACTCCTGTTGTTATTCCATCTAAAGCATGGTTTCTTACGCAAAGAAGTGCACAAGACTAAACCCATACTTTATCCCACACGGAAACGAGGTCCTCCGGTGAACAGGCTTTGGCCCTCTCAAGGTCAATGATCGACTCCAGAGGCTTGGGCTGCAAAGGTGTGAAGCCCGTGGCGAATCGCGAACCTCTGCAAGATCCAGGACATGTCCATTTCGAGAACTCGCCAAGAAGAGGTTGTCCCCCGTCCGGCCAGGGAAAGAGACGATGGTCCTGCGGTAAAAATGGCCATAGATCGCCGTAATAGAAGCTGAACCAAAAAGCTGTTTTGAAGGAGATGGCACTAGATATCTCAGCTTGGATAGGAAGACCCTCCCACAGAGTCGCGCCATCTTGCAACTCTCCCGTAGCCGGAACTTTTCCTTCTGCCTTTGCCGCCACCGCCGCTGCACGGCTGCAGAACGAGGGCAAATGTTCAGGGGTTCTTTTCAAGATAACGCTGTTTAAAAAATGTTACGAGAATAACAGCATGAAAATTTTATTTAGTAAATTAGCACAAACTTTAAAATCGAGATCCTTAAACCTACGATCCGTTTGACAATTTGACTGAAGCTCTTCTTGCTTTCGCTGTGTAGTCACTTCAGTAGGAGGCCTTCTGACATAAAGAAATAGTAGTTGTTTGGGTAAAAAATTTTTTGCTATACATAACAATCATTTCTAATATAAAGAAAATAATTTTTATCTACCACACACAATTCTATGAAACAAAACATATGTATAACTCAAGTTGATTAACAAAATTTATATTGTACTATCCAAATATTTGATTAGTTAAAGTATCTCTGAAAGAACTTATTGCCCGTCTATCTTCTTCATCAAGAAGTCGTCCGGGTGTTGTTTATAATACAAACGTACTTTTTATTTCTTCGTTTCTAAATTATCTAAATAGTTCATCTCCTAAATTAACTAGTCGAATAAAATTATGAACTATCATTGAAGTAACCACAATTTTCACTTGTTTCTTTAAAGAGTAAGATGGCATACCCCCTAAAATTCGCCAACGCTTCTTAAATACTCCAAAATATCGTTCAATCACATTTCTCTTTGATGAATGAAGATAGTTAAAAGCTTCTTCTTTTGTTTGAAGACTTCGACCACGACGATCTTGCAAATGATAGCGGACGCCACGATATAGTGTCAAATATCCAATTGAATTAGTGAAACATACATCCATCAAGTAATATTTTCCTAAAAAAATAGCTTTTAATACATCGTTCATACATAAGAATTTTATTGTAAGAAAGTAATATGATTACCTATAGGTGGCCTTGGAAATCTAGAGTTTGGATCACACATGCAATCAAACAAAATTTGAGCATCATGACATATTCCTTTGTGTCCAGCAGACATGAATGTAAACAACATATTGAAGTCACAAACAGCAAGAACATTTTGAGTGCATTTTGTCTTCCGTCCACTTATGTGTCCGTTGTTGTGCATTGGTACAACTGCTTCTATATGAGTTCCATCAATCACTCCAATACAGTTTTTAAAACATGGCATGTACTTATCACTGTTGGCAATGAAATAGGTTGTTTCATCATAAGATGGTGGAATAATATTCCTCTTCGCATAATTATGCATTATAGTTAATTCTCGATTGAAATGTCGACTGTAAGTTTCACATAAGCGTTGAAACTGCTCGGGCATATCTCGAATGGAAAAATTCTTACCAATAATAATAATGCAACTACCTCTTCAACAACAACGTACTTTGTATCATTAAGCAAATTGTGCTTTCTAAATTCATCACAAAATGGTTTCATTCTTAACATATCATAAGAATGCTCCCAATGTTCTCCTAGTAGTTCTCGAACTTTATGAAATCGTCGATGTGGAGATGTATGACATGACTCTTTACATAAATGAGACCCATTATAAATAATAAAACATGTAGTAAGAGCAACATTAAAGAACTCTTCATCCGAATCACTAGAATTATTGTATTGATCTGAACTTGATAAATCATTAAAACATATTAAATCGGTTGAACTACTTGAACTCATCCTAAACAAGATAAATAAGAAAAAGCCATTATTAGATCATACATAAGTCAACAACAATTACAATAAACTTTATCAAACTTTAATAATAAATAACAAACTTATTATTTTTATAGTTCATATTACAAATTATCTACATGTCTCCTCAAATGCACTTGGTATCCATGGAAGCCTCAACTCTACATCCATCTCGACAAATAGTTCACGATATTTGCTTTTTACAAATCTCGTTAAAGCCCACATATGAAGTTGTCCTCCAAATTTTAAAATAGATAATTCTTTTAGCATTCTTGTCACTTCACCAATGCTTGGAACATTGTTTCTACTTTCTTCCCTTCTCTTTTCTCTTGATTGAATGGTTGTCACAAATGTATCAATTTTAGATACCATCCGTGCCTGTTGTGACTTTCTTTTTTTTATTTTGAAGTGGCGAAGTAGGACCCCACATACTTGTTGTCATTTGTCTCTCAACCTGTTCATCATTTCTAATAATATTCTCTTCTTCATCTTGAGGCAAGGTGTTTGGAGATTTCTAGAAAGTGATCAGGTGATGGAGGAGATCGCATTTCTATATCAACAGAGGTATTTGTTGAAGGATTTGTAACATTTTCTCCAGTACCAATAGTTCCCTCAAACAATGTGCATAATAAATCTTCATGCTCCAAACCTTTTTTCGAAGATGCTTGCTTGTAGGATGTCGCTTGCGTATTAGAAAATATGTACATTACCATATAGAACGTTGAACTAAAAGAACATCAATGAAATTTTCAACCATACTTACTAGAAGATAATCATTCCACCACTCTTCTATTACTTTCACGGAATTTTTAGTTTCGTCCCAACCGAGATCGGTGGTATTCTTCTTCTACGATGTCTAAGCTTTATATTGTTGTTTCAACTTATCCCAATGCTTCTTCACTTGCTTATTATAAAAAACTTGTCCGCAGTTAGAATTTAACTCTTTGATAACATTTGACCAACCTACTTTTAACAATGAGTGCCCATATTTCTTCCTTAATTCAACTTGAGTTACACATGCCATGATATAACAACTCATTAGTTTTCTTGTCCCATATGACTTTCGTCTTAAAGGCACTTTGTTCTTTATCCATATTATACGAAACTGTTGGAAGTAAATGAGTTAAATAGCAAGCATGTAAGCATAATGTCTCAAAGAGAATTTTTTTGCTCTTTACACAAAATGCAATATTCTTCTGACACAAGAGGAAGTAGACACATAAGTTGAACAATATCATAATGAACGATAATATCATTATTAAAAAAGTAGATAGTTTGACGTAGATATCATAAGTTACCTGAATGTTTGACGTCAGACAAAGTGTGAAAGATAAATTGAGAAAACTTGTATAATCAATTAAAAAGATGAATAAAACAATATCAACAACTTATAAAAGATTTGAAAAATGACCTCTTGAAGCCCGTTTAATCTTTCAAAATAAGCATGATTTTTTTACTAATAACAATTTTTACTGCAAACATACATGACTACTTTTGTTCACATTAAAACCGTATAGATATTCTAACTTCGTTCTCTTAAGAATTGTAATAAGGAACAAGTCTGCCCAAAAGAAGAACTCACTCGAGCCACGAGCTCCATTTTACCACAAGGAACTGTCTAACAAAATTAGGGTGACAGAGGAGGGCGCGAGCGGCAAAGTTGGTACCTCTCTTCAGTTAACTTGAGAGCATCAAGGCAGAGAGATAGGCACCGTCAAGCTGCGGGGGTGGAGGGAGGGAATGGAACCCCTTGTCGATGGTGGCGAGTTTGGCGGAGGCGAGGAAGAACGTGGGCGGGTGGTGGGGTAGGACGCTCGTGGGTGGCTCGTGTCCGTTGTGATGAAGATGGCACAGTATGGCAGAGGCAAGGTAGAACGTCGCCAAAATGGTATGGCAAAGGCAATAAAGGAACACTGCGTTCATGATGTCCGTCAAGATGTCAATGACAACAGTTTGGCGGCGGCAACGGATAGACGCGCGCAAGTGGTGACGATGGCAGTCTGGTGGCGGCAACGAAAGGACGCGTGTGTAGACACACCAAATTTGCCCAATTCAGAGCATAAAACTTATATTTTATAGGGTAACATGTGTGATTGACCTTATAATGGTGTCGGGCCTTTTAAAGTTGATTTGGAGCTTCGCCGAATGAAATCGATGTTTTCCGAAGTTTTCCACACAAAGCCATAATTTCCGAGCGAAAGTCACACGTAAATCGTGTACACACGAAAATTGGCTGAATGACCAATGCCTAATGATCATGCATTGAAGGTTATGGTCAGATTCACACTCTGGACAAGCTTTGATTCATGTCGTGTCTTTCTGGTTAGCCATCGGAGTCATTTCGACCAGGATCAGATCTTCTGTTCACTGTCCTAACTTCTGGATAAAATTCTGAAGTTTTGGATAGTGTTATGGGTAATCCAATGCTATAGAGAGCTTCTTCGGCCTGTTATCTTTCCAACGCAACAAACGGCGTCGAATTCTGAGTTCGGGTGTGTTCGCAATGGCTTCCGGAAGAAGGACGCGCAGAAACAGTCCCATGCGCCCTGGTCCCTGGGCACATGTGCCCTGGACCCAGAGCACGTGGCCATGCGCCCTGCCCCTGAGGCACGTGACCTTGTGCCCCCGATCGAGGGCATGAGGGAACCAGTTTTCAACCAAGACTTTACCTCTGAACGGATGGATTGGATCGAATTTTCGATCGGATTGGACCAAATTTTTCGGATGGATAGGATGTGCCCCCACTTGGAGGCACATGCGCCCCGCACCAGGGTGCATGCGTCCCTGGGGGTAGGGCGCAAGGTGACCTATTTTTTTAGCTTGGATCGCGACGGCCGTTCTTCTATAAATTGAAGGCCAATTCCGGTCATTTCAGAGGCATGTACACAACCCCCCGGGCATCTCAAGACGTCCAAGCTCCCTTCTGCACCAATTTTGTGATTTTTAGAGAGAGAATTTTGAGTTTTTAAAGAGAGAAAAGTCAGTTCAGGAGAGAGAAAGGCTGATCTACAGGTGATCTACCAGGTATCTCTTCTTCGGCCTCTACAGCAGCGTGTGGATGTCTGCTGCCTGAGCTCTCAACATCAAAGTTCTTCCTCTCCGAGTCTTCTTCAGTTTGCAATTAGAGGCATGTGATTCAGAGGTCGGGGCTGGTTGTGACGAGCATAGAAGCAAAGTCGCACCTGGCAGATCTTGGACTGCTGCTCGGCTTTTTCGACAACCCAGATTTAGCCATATCTTTCTCTATTCAACTCAGAATCTTTTTGTTCTTTTTCCTATCTCTTTGTTTTGTGATTATCCATCCTCCTATCATTTTTTTTACATTTTTTGAATTATTTTTAGTCTGTTAATACGAAAATAAAAAAGAGGGATTAGAGATAACCCGTATCCGGTTAGTTTCTAGTCAGTTGTGTGTTTTATGTCATTTTATTTACATATACTCCACTTTGTTTAGTTCTAATTGTCCTTTTCACCTGTTTATTTGTCTAGTTGCATAGAAATTCAAGCACCCACGCATTGAGGACTCTTCTTCATCGGCCGGCCGAAGAAGGAGAAGCTTTGACCTGCGTTCTTCATGCTAAGGTACACACGGTCAATCTTTATTTCATAAATCGGAACCCGCGGTTCCTGGAAACCACATGTCTTAATTTTCTACTTTCTATCCTCCTCCCACATGACCCGAACTATCTCCTTGGTGATCGAGCGATGCCAAGGGATGAATGTTCGGGGATCAATGTGAGTGGGGGACCGAGGTGAGAGTTGCTTTCCATGTTTTCTTCTTCCTTTCTCATCCCCTCTTGAGATGACGATCCAGATTCATGGACTTCCCTGAAAAGGAGAGGCCCCATCGAGTTCTTGGAGTCGACAACTTTGTGGCGACCATGGTGGGACAATCAATGTCTTCAACCGTGGGTGCTTAGTGTTTCTTTACAACTAGTTCTAGTTCTAGACCGGTTCCCGTATGAGCCTTTTCCTCTTTCCACCTTTCTTAATTTCATGCCATCTCAAAATTTCTGATTTCACCCATATTTCATCAGATCTGAAGTGCAAATTACCTCATTTAATTTCTATCATTTTATTTCAATTGGTTCCCGCGTGAACCCACCTTTGCTTTCAAATCGATTCACGCGGGAACCAACTCTCTTCTACAAACTGGTTCCCACGTGAGCCAACATTTATTTTTAGTCATTCAAATCATGTTTTCCCTCTTTTGCTGCAGGATATCACCCTCAAATTGGTCACCGTTGTAGACATGCCAAATTGACACGATTCGAGCCCGAGACTCTTATTCCATAGGCGATATTCTTATTTGACCGTTATACGATCCGGATTACCTCATGGAGCTGAGCTAAGGATGTTGGTGGAGCCCCTCGCAAGTTGAGAATGGACCGATGATTTCCGGAATGATGCCGTAACCTTCAAGCGAGAGCCGCGCGTGAACCGTAAAAACACGAAGCCTTCTTGATGACCAACCATGAATGGTCCTTAATTGAAGGTCTCGGGAGTCCCGCATGTGTTCCGTGACATTCGGGGTTTCCGACAAGTCATTTCGGTAGGCGTTAGTCTATAACGGTTTCTTCGTTATGACTTTTCAATCTGTACTGACACGGCTATCCCGGACCACATGTTAGGCCTTTCTGGTCATCACCGAGTCTTTTGAGTCATCCGGGTCGATCCTAGCCGTATATTTCATCAACCGGGGCCATACGGCCATTTCAGTCAATTTTAGGGTTTCCCAACTTTTTTCGATGTTCGGTTCACGTTTACCGGATTAATTTCAGATTTTTTGATGATTTCGAGTATTCTGACCGTACCGGACTTGTTCGGTCATCATTTTAAGTCATCCCTAGTTGACCTGAGATTCCTCGACCGGAACCGTGCCCTTCCGGATCTTCGCCACGGTTTTCGACTTTTTCGTGAAAGGGTAAACCGGTAGAAAGCCCCGTGCGAATGTCTCGGGTGTCATGCCAGCTGGTTTACTGACTTGAGGAGGTGCGGCTTAAGGCCCTCTTTCCAACGCAACAAACGGGAGCCGAATCAAACATCCCGTTTGCAAGTTACGGCACGCGGAACACGCATGCAGGAGAAAGAGTCTATCGCGCCTCCGCTTCCCTTGAAAGGGGAGGGCTCGCCCGTGCGCCCTCAACCCGGGGTGAGCCCTAAGCGCCCCCAAACCGGGGGCACGCCCTGCGCGCCCCCGCTTCCTTTGAAACGCGGGGGCGCGGTCAGTTTCCAAACATCAGAAATTGCCTCGGTTTACACCTTTTAAACCAGATTTTTGGAAGGTTTTCGTCGATGATTTTCGATTATTTGTACCGCACCCCCGGTTCGGGGTCACGTTACGCATGTCAAGTCAATTTTTAGCAATTTCTGGAAGATTCTGGCGATTTTTAGCAATAAGACGCGTAACGCGCCCCCGGTTTCTTTTAAACTGGGGGGCGCGCAAACCGCGCCCCCAAGGTGAGGGTGCACCCTGCGCGCCCTCGTCTCCTTTGAAAGATGGGGGCGCGGTCGATCCAGCTTCCATTTTTTGCACCGGTTTCTCTCCTCTATAAATTGAGGGCCATTCTCAACGACCCGAGGTTAATCCCCCGTGCCTAGCTCGTCATGAGGTCGTCCAAGCTCTCTCCCAATGCCATCCCAACGTCCAAAGCTGATCCGACGTTGAGAGATCGATCCCGAAGTAAAGGAGAAGGCTCGATCCGTGCGTTCTGCATCAACCGACTTCATCGACTTCTGCAGAAAATCCGAGACTCCTGCTGCAAAAGTAATAGAGGAGTTGTTCCTCTCTTCATCCTCTTTCATCTGCAACTGACGACACTCGATTCCTACTTGCCGTTTGTCCGTGGTGATTGCTGCACTGAGGGCGCGCATCCAGGTTCTGTTTTCCACATCTGCCCACTTTCATAATTTTTACATGCTTATACAGATAGATTCCAGAGAAGTCATCAACAAAATATCTCTTCCTCTCCGAGTTCTCCATCCATAGAAATAAACGACACTCGATTCTGACATCGGGATCGTCCGTAACATTTTCTGCACCAAAGTCATGCCAGAAAGGTGCAAAGCTATCCGAACCGGCCTTCTTCAACCAACTTGGCTTCAACTTAAGCCACACACTTCATAAGTCTTTCTTAACTCGTTTCATTCAGTTCATTTACTATCTTAGAACATTTTTTACTTCATTTGCATTATTTTTACATAATAAAAAATACAAAAAAGGGGTTAGGGCTCGCCCCAATCCGGTGAGTTCGACTCCAATTGCTTCTTTGTTTCATCTCTTCTTCTATAGTTTCTACACTTCCCATAGTTCTAATCGGCTTCTTTACTTGGTTTATTGTTCTAGTTGCACGTATTGATCAACCTAGCATCGGTTGGACTCTTCTTCGTCGGCCGGCTGAAGAAGAAGAAGGTTGAACCTACACACACTCTCTCACGCTAAGGTACACACGGTCAAATCAACTTAATCTTTTATTTTTCAATTCCATAAAGAGGAGCCCGCGGCTCTTGGTGACTACCTCTTTTTATACATGTTCTAAGTTCATCTCCTCCTCACTCTCCTCCCACATGACCCGAACCATCTTCGGTGCTTGAGCGACACCGTGAGATGAAAGTTCGGGGATCAATGTGAGTGTGGGACCGAGGTGAGGACCTTTTACTGCTTTCCGAGTGTTTTCCGATTCACTCCCCCTTTTCCCTTATTCCATCTTTCACCTTCTCTTGAGGTGCCGATCCGGAACCTATTTCTGGAGTCGACAACCGCGTGACCCTCTTTTATTTCTTGTTGCCATTTAAACCGGTTCCCGTGTGAACTACCCTTTTCTTTTTAAACTGGTTCCCGCGTGAACCAATCTCTTTCTTTACTTCGGTTCCCACGTGAATCAAACCACTTTCCTTCAATTATATCCCCACTTAGATCAGATCCTTATTCACCTTTAATTGGCCCTACGTGGCCTTCTTTCAATCATTCAAACCGGTTCCCGCGTGAACCACCCTTTTTACCTAAAATCGGTTCCCGCGTGAACCACCTTCACTTTTTACCCCGGTTCCCACGTGAACCAGCTTGTTCTTACATCGGTCCCCGCATGGACCACCCTTTTTGTCGGGCTATCAGATCTGAACCCTATTCTTTTCGTCACTTTTCACCATTCCATTTGACTCACATAAGAAACAAGGTCTAGATTCTAATTTCTAGTTGCTTGTCTAGTTTCTAATTACTTGCCTTGCATGATTGCTTGTTTATTTAAGTTTATGTTTTGCTTATTACTTGCTTTATTACTTGATTGCATTCTCTGCTCCTTCTCTCTACCTCCTTCTTTTACACTTTTTTCTTTTGAGGCGGGAGCTCACTCTCCCATTTACCCCTCCCATCCAAAACACCCTCTTGGTGGATTCTGACCTCTCTTCTGGGATATTCCTTCCTAGCTGACTTGGTTGGCTTTCATCAAAGCCTCCATAATTTCTCATACGTGGAGTATTCCTCTTCACGATCAGGTTGGTTATACCACTCTCCAAAACCCGAAGCATCCTATGTTACCTACACGTGGTGAGATTGTGTGAAACCTAGGTCATTGGAGATTAGAGTTAGGATCCTAACCCATTTGTTGAGAGAAAAATTCTTGACAAAAACATAAACCTAAGGTTTAATCAAAAAATCATTGTGTAATCTTGTTTTCAAGTCTTTGCATCACTTGTTTGTCAAACAAAAATTCAAAACTTTAACATTTTTTTTGCAAGATACTAAAAACCAAAAAAGTTCTTTGTTTGTTTTGCCAACTTGTTTGTTTTACCTTCTCTTTGAAGTTGAAAGGTAACAATGCGATTAAGGTCTGGAAGGCACGTTGGAATGGCGGAACACGCCGAACATCGAGAGCACGAGATGGGCCACCAACCAATTTCGTCAGATAGTCATGTTAATCCATTGTTTGAGTTAGAAGCACAAGAGGTCCCTCAACCATCTGCTCCCTGTGATGTTGAACAACTCTTCAGGGAGTTGTCTCTCTATACTGACTCAGAAACCTACTCCAGTATACAATCCATAGTAAAGGGCAAAATTGCCTCTCGATTAGGCCGAAGCCAACCAAGCTGCCTTATCTCCTTGTCCTGTAGTTTGACCACCACTCATTCAATCACCCTTTGTTCAACCACCTATTGTTCAGCAATATGTGATTCAACCATCACTGGCACAACCATCTGTAGCTCAACCATCTATAGTTTAACTATCTGTGGTTCAACCATCATTTGTCCAGCCACCCTATTTCAACCATGTTGCTCTCTTGACCCAACAAGTCATGGGACAATCTTCAGTGAATTCGCCAAGTCATGCTCTTCAATTTCATAATCATACATCTAACCACATACCCCCACCAATAAACCAAGAACTTTCTCTCACCCAGACAATCATGGATCAGCTCACCCAGATGAATGAACATTATGAAGAGCTGAGATGTTGCCTAGACTCCAAGTCAATTCCTGAGGTCTATATTCCTTCTTTGCCAGTTCTCCACCTGCCACCTTCTGAGCTACCAGTTTATCGCTGCTACAATGGTACTGGCAATCCTTTTCTCCACCTAAAAGATTTTATCTACGAGTCCTCATTCTGGAAAAATGATCGTAGGGTTCTTGTCTTCTTGTTCCGTCGATCACTAGAAGGGTCTGCATTGGAATGGTTTTACTCGTTCGATCCCTTTGAGGCAGGAGACTTTGATATTGTCAGGATCAAATTTTTGTAAAGATACAGAGATCAGGTGGCACCATCATGCTTCATTACATATTTGATTGCTGAGAAGATGAAGCTCGAAGAGGACTTCATAAAGTTTGCTTATCGTTGGAGGGAAATGGCAGAGAAACTGACAGATGTTATTTCTGAAGAGGAACAAGTGAAGATGCTTATTGGAAACACTACACCTGTCTTGAGAAATGTCCTGATTATACACCGTCCTATCACCATGAATGAACTCTATGATAGTGCCCGATACTTGCAAGCCCACTTTAAAGATGCCACCATGATAAATCCATTTGATCCCAAACCTAGGAACATCAGGAAGACCCTCTCTGCACTAGCTGGGCCTATAACCGAGGGAGTGGTCAACAATGAAGCTGTAAACATTGTGGGGAACTAGGGAGGGAACCGTCAAAACCAGTTCAGAAACCCACCACAGAACCTTTCCTACCACCCCCCTCAACAACAAGTTAGGCCACAACAACCACGACAACCACAACAACTACCTCAGTCAGTAGCACAACCCCAGCAACCTCGTCAACCTACCTACAATAGGGCACCGCCACCACCCAATTAGGCACCACGAAGGAAAGGTCCTAGGAGAGAGAATTACCAACAACTCCCTTACTCCTTGACCGACATCTTCAATGTACTCATGGTAGAGAAACGATTGGAATTACCCAAAGGAAAGAGAGGTTTGGCCAACAAATGCGGATATGTCCCGATACTATGCTTACCACCGGTATCTTGGTCACACCGTAGAAGTGTGTTTTCAATTCAAGGATTACATCCACGATCCGAATGACCAAGGCGGCATTGATTGGGCTCGAATGAGAGAATGCATATAGGCAATGAAGGCTAGGTAGCAGCCGGCGTCCATCGGCTCAACCCCAACAACAACCCGCTTGAGGATTGTTTCGAATTCGCACCCATTACATGCTCCCGCTCCGGCTGAGCTCGACACCAACACATTCAAACCCACAGGAATTGGTCTAGTACACTCCGTTGTCCGGGGGAGATGCCAACCTTACTCGAAAGGTTGGCAACTAGAAAACCATAATGCAACCATGCCGCCAACCCGGCCTAGGCCTCCTTCTTGGAACCCTCCCTAGACGGATAATCCATGCACCGTCTACTCCACAACCACCACCAAGCTCAATAACCCAACCACCGGCCACCACTTCTTCTCGCCGAGCTTATCATTAGGCCAGCCCCCGCCTTGACTACACCTCCTTCAACCATTGCTACACAACGGCCCTTGCTCATCCGGCCACCACAATCACCACCAAACTTGAACCCCTAGCCTATGAGCTTTGTCACTCCAAAACCCCAACCTGTCATACCACCAACCCCACAACCTACCACCACTCTTGCACCCCGGCCTCTTCTTATCGTGCCACCAATATCACCATCACTACCACCTCCAGAACTCTACCCCTCTACCCATAAAACCCAATCATCCTAGAACCACCAATCCCATTGCCTATCATACTGCAGCCTACACCACCTGTTCCACCACAGCCCACCCTAGTTAACCCATCACCTCTACCCGACCGCCAAATAGCCCCGGTGCTTCGGAGTGGGAGGATGTTTCAGCGGCTCTTTCCCCAAGCCGAGACTCAACCTCAAGATCCAGTGAAGGAGGAACAAGTGGAAAAATTTTTGTCGGGCACAGCCTATGATTTGTTGAAGCATTTGGATAAAACACCGGCCCATATTTCCATGCTTGAGTGATCAAAAGATCAAAGGTGCACTAGGAGATTTCGCAACAAGATGTTGCAAAGGGTCATGGTGAATGAAGATTTTCTACATGAGAAGATCACCACGGTGTTAGCCCCTAGAAGTGAGCACCCAACATTCACTTTCTCTCGGGAGGAATTAGCGCATCCGTGAGGTCAGAAGATATGTTTTGCATATGGCTGTGGTTATTTGTAATATTGAAGTTAAATCATGTTTGGTTGACACTGGAGCATCAATGTTATGCCACCAGAAACTTTGTAGTTGTACGACATTTCTAAACAAGAAATCAAGCCATCCTGTGGCATGGTGCCGACCTACGACAACTCCAAGAATTCTGCACGTGGGGTGGTCACTCTAGAAGTTAAACTTGGACCATGTACGGTCACAATGGGTTTTCATGTTCTAGAATTGGATCCAACTTTTTGGGCTATACTTGGGAGGCCTTATCTGGAAGCAATAGGAGCTGTGGCTTCAACAAACCACCAGTGCATAAAGTTTCCCTTTAAAGGATAAGTGGTCAACGTGACTAGCATGCCTGTAAGGGATGAGCTGATTGATGCTTCTTCGCCTTTAGGACTGTCAATACAACCCCAGATCTCAGTGGGAGAAGTACCAGAAGTTAGATGCATGACCACCCCTCTACCAGACACACCGGGATGACGGATAATGATGAAATTGGGCTATCAGCCTAGAAAAGGTTTGGGCAAGAATCTTCAAGGGATCACTCAACTGATTCAATCTATGAAAAGGCCACGTAGGCAGGGGTTGGGATACGAAGAGGATTCCATCCTAAGGAGGATCTTCCAGCCAGGATATGCCATGGGATTCCATACATTCTTTTTTAAAGGGGAGACCATGATGATGGCTGAAGATGACAAGAGTTTCATGATAGCTGTCAAGAGAAGGAAGGCTCCAGATGAAGAAGAAGACTTGGAAGACCTGTGCTTATCTTTGACTTGTTTGTTCTTAAGTGGGAAAGAGCACCAGAAACCACTCAAGGGTAGACCAATCTTGGATCATCTGGTTGAGCATACCACCCAGAAGTCGAAACATTCCGCGAGGCCCTAGCATAACAATCCCATGTTTAAACCTTGTCTTGTTGTTTTTAAATCTATTGGATGGGCTTCCAAGCCCACTCTCTTCCATCAAACTAACAACTCATTTGGGGCCCATGTGCCCCTTCCAGCCTACCATTCTTACAGGGCCTGCTTGCCTATTTACTTCCGTCGTCAGCTTCAGGACTGAGGGCTTTTCCCAACATGGGGTCACATGTCCATCCATTTTCAAAATCGGGTCCACGTACCCATTTACGTTTTTTATCATTTTTGGGCCCATGTGCCCATTTTCCATTACCATTGGGCCCACGAGCCCATTTTCCTCTTTATTCTTAAGTTTTTTCTCTATTAATTCGTCACTTTCTAGCAAACCTCGGGTCATTCCAACTCATTCTATCTTTTTACTTAAAAATCCTATAAAAACGTCTTCTCGAAACTCACATTTCCATCAAGGAGGCATCTCTACTCATCCCAGAGTGCTCCCAATCGAGGATCCCTCTCTTCGAATCATTGATCGATTTACTCGATCCTCCCTCCATTGTAAATACCACCTTTCAAGCTTTGTCTTCGATGGGTCAAGTTAGCTTAGGAAATAGGAAAGTCATAGGTAAACGAGTTCCAAGTAGAGTGTGCAATTGGCACAGAAATGCGTAGAGTGTGCAAGGCTGTCAAACTTTTTAGAGAATAACATCCAACTAGATGAAATCCGATATGAGGATAAGCATAACATAGATCATACTTTAGGAGTATATGAGGTGGTATCAGAAAAAGATCCTGAATCTAAGGATGAAATCGAGGACTTGGCTGATGCGTATACATCTGGACTTAGAAGATTTGAAGAACCATCAGCCACAGGGAATGAACCAACCAAGGAATTGAATAAAGGAACCCTGGAAGATCCTAAGACTATTCTCATCGATGCAAACCTCACTCCATCAGAAGAACAACGTTTGATCAATGTTTTGGAAGAATATAAGGACACGTTCGCATGGACATATGAAGACATGCCGGGATTAGATAATTCATTAGTTGAACATAAATTAACCTTGAACCTGGAACTACCCCGGTTAAATAAAAGCTTAGAAGATTCCACCCTGATATTCCACTCAAAATGAAAGAGGAGGTCGACAAACTACACCAAGCAAAATTTATTAAAGTCGTCCTATATCCGCAATGGGTGGCTAACATAGTCCCTGTTACGAAGAAGGATGGATGGATTTGGATTTGCATAGATTTCAGGGACTTAAATCGAGCATGTCCTAAAGATGATTTCCCTTTACCTCATATCGATGCTTTGGTTGATAACACAGCTGGATTTGAAATGCTTTCATTCATGGATGGCTATTTTGGATACAATCAGATCAAGTTAGCTGACGAGGACCAAGAGAAGACCTCATTCACTCCACCTTGGGGAACATATTGCTATGTTGTCATGCCCTTTGGGTTAAAGAATGCTAGTGCTACATATCCGAGGGCTATGATGGCTATCTTTCATGACATGATGCACACCCTTGTAGAGGTGTATGTGAATGATTTGGTCATCAAGTTCAAGAGTCAGGAAAATCATTATAAAGTGTTAAGAAAAATTTTTCAACAAGTTAGAGAATATAAGCTAAAAATGAACCCTAAGAAGTGTACATTTGGAGTTTCATCAGGAAAACTACTAGGGTTCATAGTAAGCAAAAGGGGCATAAAGATCGACCCAAACAAGGCCAAAGCAATCATTAGTATGCCTCCCCCGAAGAATATGAAGGAGCTTCGAGGAATTGATTGGGAGAAAGCTACAATTTGTCCGCCGTGCTTTATCTGCACAACATTCCCAAATGTGTAAACACTTTCTAAGTGAGTTAACCAAGGTGGGGGCCAAATTTAAAATGGGATTCGAAGTGCCACGAGGCGTTTGATGTGTTGAAAAACATACCTTCCGGCAAGAATCCCCCTATACTTAGACCACCAATTCCCGACAAAGGCCATTGGTCCTCTACATTTTGGTTCTTTAGAACTTCTCTTTTCAAAATTTTTGCACAAGTTGATGAAGAAGGGAAAGAACGAGCTACTTACTACTTGTCTAAGATGTTTGATGCTTGTGAGCTGAAGCACACGGTGGTAGAAAAGACCTGTACGTTCTTGCTTTAGGTGGTTCGTAAACTCTAGCA